>JAVLUU010000316.1:147500-152500 GCA_032206185.1 Columba guinea
TTCTTTCTTTCTATCTTTCTTTCTTTCTTTCTTTCTTTCCTACGTTCTTTCTTGCTTTCTTTCTTCTTTCTTTCTTTCTTTCTTTCTTTCTTTTTTCCTTCTTTCTTTTTTCTTTCTTTCTCTCTTTTTTCTTTCTTTCTTTCTTTCTTTCTTTTTTCTTTCTTTCTTTCTTTCTTTCTTTTTAAATTCTTTCTTTCTTTCTTTCTTTTTTCTTTCTTTCTTTCTTTCTTTCTTTCTTTCTTTCTTTCTTTCTTTCTTTCTTTCTTTTTTCCTTCTTTCTTTTTTCTTTCTTTCTCTCTTTTTTCTTTCTTTCTTTCTTTCTTTCTTTTTTCTTTCTTTCTTTCTTTCTTTCTTTTTAATTTCTTTCTTTCTTTCTTTCTTTCTTTCTTTCCTACGTTCTTTGTTTCTTTCTTCTTTCTTTCTTTCTTTCTTTCTTTTTTCTTTCTTTCTTTCCTACGTTCTTTCTTTCTTTCTTTCTTTCTTACGTTCTTTCTTTCTTTCTTTCTTTCTTTTTTCTTTCTTTCTTTTTTCTTTCTTTCTTTCTTTTTAATTTCTTTCTTTCTTTTTTCTTTCTTTCTTTCTTTCTTTCTTACTTTCTTTTTAATTTCTTTCTTTCTTTCTTTCTTTCCTACGTTCTTTCTTTCTTTCTTTTTTCTTTCTTTCTTTCTTTCTTTCTTTCTTTCTTTCTTTCTTTTTTCTTTCTTTCTTTCTTTATTTCTTTTTAATTTCTTTCTTTCTTTTTATTTTCTTTCTTTCTTTCTTTCTTTTTAATTTCTTTCTTTCTTTCTTTCTATCTTTCTTTCTTTCCTTATTTCCCACGTTCTTTCTTTCTTTCTTCTTTCTTTTTTTCTTTCTTTCTTTCTTTCTTTTTTCTTCCTTTCTTTCTTTCCTACGTTCTTTCTTTCTTTATTTCTTCTTCTTTCTTTCTTTCTTTCTTTTTAATTTCTTTCTTTTTCTGTCTTTCCTACATTCTTTCTTTCTTTCTTTCTTTCTTTCTTTCTTTTTCTTTCTTTCTTTCTTTCTTTCTTTCTTTCTTTCTTTCTTTCTTTCTTTCTTTCTTTCTTTTTAATTTCTTACTTTCTTTCTTTCTTTCCTACATTCTTTCTTTCTATGTTCTTTCTTTGTTTCTTTCTTTTTTCTTTCTTTCTTTCTTTCTTTCTTTCTTTCTTTCTTTCTTTCTTTCCTACGTTCTTTCTTTCTTTTTTCTTTCTTTCTTTCTTTCTTTCTTTCTTTCTTTCTTTCTTTCTTCCTACGTCTTTCTTTCTTTCTTTTTTCTTTCTTTCTTTCTTACTTTCTTTCTTTCTTTTTTCTGTCTTTCTTTCTTTCTTCTTTCTTTCTTTCTTTATTTTAACTTCTTTCTTTCTTTTTTCTTTCTTTCTTTCTTTCTTTTTTCTTTCTTTCTTTCTTTCTTTATTTTAATTTCTTTCTTTCTTTTTTCTTTCTTTCTTTCTTTCTTTTTAGTTTCTTTCTTTCATTCTTTCTTTCTTTCTATATTTCTTTCTTTCTTTCTTTCTTTCCCACGTTCTTTCTTTCTTTCTTTCTTCTTTCTTTCTTTCTTTCTTTCTTTCTTTCTTTCTTTCTTTCTTTCTTTTTTCTTTCTTTCTTTCTTATCTACGTTCTTTCTTTCTTTCTTTCTCCTTCTTTATTTCTTTCTTTCTTTTTAATTTCTTTCTTTCTTTCTTTCTTTCTTTCTTTCTTTCTAATTTCTTTCTATCCTACGTTCTTTCTTTCTTTCTTTCTTTTTTCTTTCTTTCTTTCATTCTTTCTCTTTCTTTCTTTTTCTTTCTTTCTTTTTTCTTTCTTTCTTTCTTTCTTTCTTTCTTTCCTTCTTTCTTTCTTTCTTTCTTTCTTTGTTTCTTTCTTTCTTTTTAATTTCTTTCTTTCTTTCATTCTTTCTTTCCTACATTCTTTCTTTCTTTCTTTTTTCTTTCTTTCTTTCTTTCTTTCTCACGTTCTTTCTTTTTTTCTTTCTTCTTTCTTTTTTCTTTCTTTCTTTCTTTCTTTCTTTTTTCTTTCTTTCTTTCTTTCCTACGTTCTTTCTTTCTTTCTTTCTTTTTAATTTCTTTCTTTCTTTCTTTCTTTTTAATTTCTTTCTTTCCTACGTTCTTTCTTTCATTCTTTCTTTCTTTCTTTCTTTCTTTTTTCTTTCTTTCTTTCTTTCTTTTAAATTTCTTTCTTTCTTTTTTCTTTCTTTCTTTCTTTCTTTTTAATTTCTTTCTTTCTTTCTTTCTTTCTTTCTTTCTTTTTTCTTTCTTTCTTTCTTTCTTTCTTTCTTTTTTCTTTCTTTCCTACGTTCTTTCTTTCATTCTTTCTTTCTTTCTTTCCTACGTTCTTTCTTTCATTCTTTTTTCTTTCTTTCTTTCTTTCTTTCTTTCTTTCTTTCTTTCTTTCTTTCTTTCTTTCTTTCTTTTTTCTTTCTTTCTTATTTCTTTCTTTCTTTTTTCCTTCTCTCCTACGTTCTTTCTTTCATTCTTTTTTCTTTCTTTCTTTCTTTCTTTCTTTCTTTCTTTCTTTTTTCTTTCTTTCTTTCTTTCTTTCTTTCTTTCTTTCCTACGTTCTTTCTTTCTTTTTTCTTTCTTTCTTTCTTTCTTTCTTTTTCTGTTTTCTATCTTTATTTCTTTCTTTCTTTCCTACGTTCTTTCTTTCATTCTTTTTTCTTTCTTTCTTTCTTTCTTTCTTTCTTTCTTTCTTTCTTTTTTCTTTCTTTCTTTCTTTCCTTCTTTCTTTCTTTTTTCTTTCTTTCCTTTTTCTTTCTTTCTTTCTTTCTTTCTTTCTTTTTAATTACTTTCTTTCTTTCTTTCTTTCCTACGTTCTTTCTTTCTTTCTTTTTAATTTCTTACTTTCTTTCTTTCTTTCCTACGTTCTTTCTTTCTTTTATTTTCTTTCTTTCTTTCTTTCTTTTTAATTTCTTTCTTTCTATTTTCTTTCTTTCTTTCTTTCTTTCTTTCTTTCTTTTTTCTTTCTTTCGTTCTTTCTTTCTTTTTAATTTCTTTCTTTCTTTCTTTCTTTTTTCTTTCTTTCTTTCTTTCTTTCTTTCTTTCTTTCTTTCTTTCTTTTTAATTTCTTTCTTTCTTTCTTTCTTTCTTTCCTACGTTCTTTCTTTCTTTCTTTTTTTTCTTTCTTTCTTTCTTTCTTTCTTTCTTTCTTTCTTTCTTCTTTCTTTCTTTCTTTCCTTCTTTCTTTTTTTCTTTCTTTCTTTCTTTTTTCTTTCTTTCTTCTTTCTTTCTTTTTAATTTCTTTCTTTCTTTTTTTCTTTCTTTCTTTTTTCTTTCTTTCTTTCTTTCTCTCTTTCTCCTTTCTTTCTTTCTTTCTTTCTTTCTTTCCTACGTTCTTTCTTTCTTTCTTTTTTCTTTCTTCATTCATTCTTTCTTTCTTTCTTTCTTTCCTTCTTTCTTTCTTTTTTTCTTTCTTTCCTTTTTCTTTCTTTCTTTCTTTCTTTTTACTTTCTTTCTTTCTTTCTTTCTTTCCTACGTTCTTTCTTTCTTTCTTTTTAATTTCTTACTTTCTTTCTTTCTTTACTACGTTCTTTCTTTCTTTTATTTTCTTTCTTTCTTTCTTTCTTTTTAATTTCTTTCTTTCTATTTTCTTTCTTTCTTTCTTTCTATCTTTCTTTTTTCTTTCTTTCGTTCTTTCTTTCTTTCTTTTTAATTTCTTTCTTTCTTTCTTTCTTTTTTCTTTCTTTCTTTCTTTCTTTCTTTCTTTCTTTCTTTCTTTCTTTCTTTTTAATTTCTTTCTTTCTTTCTTTCTTTCTTTCTTTCCTACGTTCTTTCTTTCTTTCCTACGTTCTTTCTTTCTTTCTTTTTTCTTTCTTTCTTTCTTTCTTTCCTACGTTCTTTCTTTCTTTCTTTCTTTCTTCTTTCTTTCTTTCCTTCTTTCTTTTTTTCTTTCTTTCTTTTTTCTTTCTTTCTTTCTTTCTTTCTTTCTTTTTAATTTCTTTCTTTCTTTCTTTCTTTCTTTCCTACGTTCTTTGTTTCTTTCTTCTTTCTTTCTTTCTTTCTTTCTTTCTTTCTTTCTTTCTTTCTTTTTTCTTTCTTTCTTTCCTACGTTCTTTCTTTCTTTCTTTCTTTTTTCTTTCTTTCTTTCTTTCTTTGTTTCTTTCTTTCTTTTTTCTTTCTTTCTTTTTCTTTCTTTCTTTCTTTCTTTCTTTCTTTCTTTCTTTCTTTCTTTCTTTCTTTCCTACGTTCCTTCTTTCTTTCTTTTTTCTTTCTTTCTTTCTTCATTTCTTTCTTTCTTTCTTTTTTCTTTCTTTCTTTCTTTTTTCTTTCTTCTTTCTTTCTTTATTTCAATTTCTTTCTTTCTTTTTTCTTTCTTTCTTTCTTTCTTTTTTTTTTCTTTCTTTCTTTCTTTCTAATTTTTCTTTCTTTTTTCTTTCTTTCTTTCTTTCTTTTTAGTTTCTTTCTTTCTTTCTTTCTTTCTTTCTTTCTTTCTTTCTTTCTATCTTTCTTTCTTTCTTTCTTTCCCACGTTCTTTCTTTCTTTCTTCCTTCTTTCTTTCTTTTCTTTCTTTCTTTTTTCTTTCTTTCATTCTTATCTACGTTCTTTCTTTCTTTCTTTCTCCTTCTTTCTTTCTTTCTTTCTTTTTAATTTCTTTCTTTCTTTCTTTTTAATTTCTTTCCTTCCTACATTCTTTCTTTCTTTCTTTCTTTTTTCTTTCTTTCTTTCTTTCTTTTTTCTTTCTTTCTTTCTTTCTTTTAAATTTCTTTCTTTCTTTTTTCTTTCTTTCTTTCTTTTTAATTTCTTTCTTTCTTTCTTTCTTTCTTTCCTACGTTCTTTCTTTCTTTCTTTCTTGTTTCTTTCTTTCTTTCTTTCTTCTTTTTTCTCTCTTCCTTTTTTCTTTCTTTCTTTCTTTTTTCTTTCTTTTTTCTTTCTTTCTTTCTTTCTTTTTTCTTTCTTTCTTTCTTTCTTTATTTTAATTTCTTTCTTTCTTTTTCTTTCTTTCTTTCTTTCTTTTCTCTTTCTTTCTTTCTTTCTTTCTTTTTAATTTCTTTCTTTCTTTTTTCT